>CM043866.1:38552123-38554623 GCA_023846275.1 Vanilla planifolia | reverse complement strand
CTACTACTACTACTTCTTCATCTTCATCTTCTTCTTCTTCTTCTCCTTCTTCTTTCTCCTCTTCTTCTTCCTCTTCTCCTTCCTCTTCTTCTTATTCTTCTTATTCTCCTTCAACTTCTTGTTCTTCTTCTTCTTCATCATCATCATCAGCTTATTCTTCTTCTTCATCTTCTTCAACTTCTTCCTCTTTTTCTTCTTCTTAATATACTTCTTCTTCTTCTTCTTCTTCTTAATATTCTTCTTCTTCTTCTTCTTCTTCTTCTTGTTCTTCTACTACTACTACTACTAGTTCTTGTACTTTTTCTTCTTCTTTTTCTTCTTCTTTTTCTTCTTCTTTTTCTTCTTCTTCTTCTTCTTATTTTTATTCTTCTTCTTCTTCGACTTCTTCTTCCTCCTCATCCTATTCTTCTTCTTCTTCTTCTTCTTCTTCTTCTTCTTCTTCCTCTTCGATTTCTCCTTCTTCTTCTTTGTCATATTTTTCTTCTTCTTGTTCTTGTTCTTCTTCTTTTTCTTCTCCTTCTTCTTCTTCTTTCTCTTCATCTTCCTCTTGTTCTTCTTCTACAACTACTTCTTCTTCCTCATCATCATCTTCTTCTTCTTCTTCTTCTTCTTCTTCTTCTTCTACTTCTTCATCATCATCTACTTCTTCTTTCACTTCTTTTTCATCTTCTTCTTCTACTTCCATCTCTTTTTTTTTCTTTGACCTTTTTTTCATCTTCTACTTTTTCATTTTCTTCCTCCTCTTCTTCTTCTTCTTCTTTTCTTCTACTTCTTCTCCTTCTTCTCATTTTTCTTCTTCTCCTTCTTCTTCTTCATCTTCTTCCCCTTCTTCTTCTTCTTCTTGTTTTACTTCTTCTTCTTCTTCTTCTTCCACTTCTCGTTCTTCTTCATCATCTTCTTCTTCTTCTTCTTCATTTTGTTCTTCTTATTATTATTATTCATATTCTTCTTCCTCTTCTTCTTCTTCATTTTCCTCTCCTATTTCTACTACTACTAACTACTACTTCTACTTCTTCTTCTTTCTCCTCCTCTACTGCTACTACTACTTCTTCTTCTTCATCATCAACTTCTTCTTCCTCTTTCTGTTCTTCCTCTTTTTCTTCTTTTTTTTTTCTTCTTCTTCTTCTTCTACTGCTTTTTCTTCTTCTTATAATACTACTTAATCTTCTTCTTTGTATTCTTTTTCTTTTTCTTAATCTTCTTCTTCTTCTTCTTCTTCTTCTTTTTCTTCTTCTTCTTTCTATTCTTCTTCTTCTTCTTCTTCATCTTCTTCTTCCTCTTATTCTTTTTCTTCCTCTTCTCCTTCTTGTTCTTCTTCTTCTTCTTCTTCGTCTTTTTATTATTCTTTTTCTTCTTGTTCTACTTCTACTTGTTCTACTTCTTCTTCTTCTTCTTCTTCTTCCCCTTCTTCTTATTATTCTTCTTCGTTTCTTCTTCTTCCTCTTCGTCATCTTCCTATTCTTCCTCTTCTCTTATTCTTCTTCGTCGTCATCTTCTTTATCTTCTTCATCTGCTTCTTCTTCTTCTTCTTCTTTTCTTCTTCATCTTCTCCTTTGCCTTCTTCTTAATCTCACTCTTCTTCTTCATCATTTTCTTCTTCATCTTCTTCTTTTTCTTCTACATCTTCTACTTCTTCTTCTTCTTCCTCTTCTTCTTCTTCTTCTTCTACCTTCTCCTCCCCTTCCTTTTCTTCTTCATCTTCTTCTTCTTCTACTTCCTGTTCTTTTTTTTCTTCTTCTTCCTCATCTTCTTTTTCTTCTTCTTATTGTTCTACTTCTTTTTTTACTTCTTCATCTTCTTTTTCTTTTTCATAATCTTCAACTTTTTCTTCTTCATCTTCTTCTTCTTCTTCTTTTTCTTCTTCATATTCTTTTTCTTCTCCTTCCTCATCTTCTTCCTTTTGTTCTTCTTGTTCCTCTTCTTCTTCTTCTTCTTCTTCTTATTCTTGTTCTTCTTCTACTACTACTACTACTACTACTTTTTCTTCTTCTTTTTATTCCTTTTTTCTCCTTCTTTTTCTTCTTCTTATTCTTCTACTTCTTGTTTTCTTCTTCCTCCTCCTCTTCTTCTTGCTCTTTTTCATTTTTCTCTTCTTCCACTTCTTCCTCTTCTTCTTCTTCTTGTTCGTCATCATCATCTTCTTCTTCTTCTTCTTCTTCTTCATCATCTTCATTTTCTTCCTCTTCTTCTTATTTTTCTTCTTCTTCTTCTACTTCTTTGTCTTCTTCTTCCTATTCTTACTCATCTTCTTCTTCATTTTCTTCTTCTTCTTCTACTTTTTCTTCTACTTGTTCTACTTCTTCTTCTTCTTCTAATTCTTGTTCCTTCTCCTCGTCTTTTTCTTCTTCTTCTTCTTCTTCTTCTTCTTCTTCTTCTTCTTCTTCTGCTTCCTCTTCTACTTCCTCTTCTTCTTTCCCTTGTTCTTCTTCTTCCTATTCCCTTTCTTCTTCGTCCCCTTCTTCTTCTTCTTCTTCATCTTCTTCTTCTTCTTCTCCTTCTC
>CM043866.1:38544623-38547123 GCA_023846275.1 Vanilla planifolia | reverse complement strand
TTCTTTTTCGTCTTCTTCTTCTTCTTCTTCTTCTTATTCTCCTTCTTCTTGTTCTTCTTTTTCTTCTACTTCTTCCACTTCTTCTTCTTGTTCTTCTTCGTCTACTTCTTCTTCTTCTTCTTCTTCTTTTGCTTCTACTACCACTGCTAGTTCTTCTACATCTTCTTCTTCTTCTTCTTCTTATTCTTCTTTCTCGTATTCTTCTTCTTCTTCTTCTTCTTCTTCCTCTTCTTCCTCCCCTTCTTTTTCTTCTTCTACTTCTTCTTCCTCCTCTTCTTCTTCTTCTTCTTCGCCTTCTTCTTCTTCTTCTTTTCTATCTTCATATTCTCCATTTGTCTCCTTCTTCTACTTCTTCTTTTACATCTTCTTCTTCTTCTTCTTCTCCTTCTTCTTCTTCTCCTTCTTTTACTTCTTTTTCTTTCTCTTCGTCATTATCATCATCGTCTTCTTCTTCTCTTTCTTTTACTTTTTCTTTTTCTTCTTCTTCTTCTACTTCTACTTCCTCTTCTTCTTCTACATTTTCATCTTTTTCTTCATCTTACTCTTCTTCTTTTTCCTCTTCTTCTTCTTCTTCTTCTTCTTCTTCGTCTTCCTCTTTCTTCTTCTTCTTCTTCTTATTCTTCTTCTTCTTAGTTTTTTCTACTTCTTATTCTTCTTCTTCTTCATCTTCTTCTTCTTCTCCTTCTTCTTCTTCTACTACTTTTTCTTCTTCTTCTAGTTCTTCATCTTCATCTTCTTCTTCTTCTTCTTCCTCTTCTTCTTCTTCTTCGTCTTCTTCTACAACTTTTTGTTCTTCTTCTTTTTCTTTTTCCTCTTATTCTTCTTCTTCCTCTTCTTCATTTTCCTCATGTTCTTCTCCTTCTTTTTCTTCCTCTTCTTCTTCTTCTTCTTCTTCCCTTTCTTCTTCTTCTTCTTCTTCTTCTTCTTACATTCTTCTTCATCCTTTTCTTATTCTTCTTCTTCTACTTCTTCTTCTTCTAATTCTTTGTCTCATTCTTCTTTTTTGTCCTCTTCTACTTCCTCTTCCTCTTACTATTATTATTATTATTATTATTATTATTATTATTATTATTATTATTATTAATATTATTATTATTATTTTTCTTCTTCGTCACCTTTTTCTTCATCACCATCTTCATCTTCTTCTTCTCCTCCTCTTCTAACTCTTCATCATCTGCTTCTTTTTCTTCTTCTTATTCTTTTTCTTCTTCTTGTTGTTCTTCCTCTTCTTCTTCTTCTTCTCCTTCATCTCAATCTTCTTCTTCTTCTCGTTCTTCTCCATCTCCTTCCACTTCTTCTTCCTTTTCTTCTTCTTATTCTTCTTCTACTTCTTCTTCTTCTTCTTCTTCTTCATCTTCTTCCTCTTCTTCTCCTTCTTCTTCTTCTTCTTCTTCCTCTCCTTCTCCTTATCTTTCTCCTTCTTCTTCTTCTTCCTCTTCTTCTTCTCCTCCTCCTTCTTCCTCACCTTCTTCTTCTTCTCCCTCTTCTTCTTCTTCTTTTTCATCATCATCATCTTCTTCTTCTTTGGCAAATAAAACTTATTCTTCTTCTTCTTTTTCTTCTTCTTCTTCTTCATCATCTTCTTCTTCCTCTTCATCATCATCATCTACTTCTTCTTCTTCTCTTTCTTCTTATTCCTCTACTTCTTCTTCTTCTTCTTCTTCTTCTTCTTCTTTCTCCTCCTCTTCTTCTACTTCTTCTCTTCTTCTTCTTCCTCTTCTTCTTCTTCTTCTTCTTCTTTTCATTCTTTTACTTCTTCTTTTTCTTCTTCTTCTTCTTCTTCTCCCTCTTCTTCTTCCTCTTCTTCCTCTTATTCTTTCTCTTCTTCCTCTTCTTCTTCTTCTTCTTCTTCATTTTCCTCTTCTTCATCTTCTTCTTCTTCTTCTTCTTCTTGGTCTTCCTGTTCTTCTTCTTCTTCATCTTCTTCTTCTTCTTCTTCTCGTCCTCCGCCTCTTCATCCTCCTTCATGTTCTTTTTGTTCTTCTTTTCCTCTTCTTCCTCTTTTTCATCTTCTTCTTCTTCTTCTTCTTCCTCTTCTTCTTCGTTCTCTTATTTTCTTATTCTTTTTCTTCATCTTCTATCTCTTCTTCTTCTTCTTCTTCATCTTCTTCTTTTATTTCTTCTTCTTCTTCTTCTTCTTCTTTTTCTTCTTTAGCTTCTACAAGTACCACTACTACTACTTTTTTTCTCGTTCTTCTTCTTCTTCTTCTTCTTCTTCTCCTTCTTCTTCTTCATCATCTTCTCCTTCTTCTGCTTCTTCTACATCTTTTTCTTCTTCTTCTTATTATTATTATTACTTTTAATATTATTCTCCTTCTTTTCTTTCTTTTACTTCTGCTTATACTTCTTCTTCTTCTTTTCCATCTTCTTCTTCTTCTTCTTCTTCTTCTTTGTTTTCTTCTTCTTCTTCATTATCATCATCTTCTTCATCCTCCTCATGTTCTTCTACTTCTTTTTCTTGTTCTTTTTCTTCTTATTCTTCTTCTTCTTCTTCTTCTTC